>CM059435.1:67322003-67327003 GCA_030390025.1 Squalus acanthias | reverse complement strand
CGATGAGTGTGTGTGTGTGGCAGAGGTGTGTGTGTGTGTGTGGCAGAGGGTGTGTGTGTGTGTGTGTGTGTGTGTGTGTGTGGTGTGAGTGGCAGAGGTGTGTGTGTGTGTGTGTGTGTGGGTGTGTGTGTTGTGTGAGAGTGGCAGAGGGGTGGTGTGTGTGAGAGAGTGGCAGAGGTGTGTGTGTGTGTGTGTGGTGTGTGTGTGAGGCAGAGGTGTGTGTGTGTGTGTGTGTGTGTGAGAGGCAGAGGTGTGTGTGTGTGTGTGTGTGTGTGAGTGTGTGAGGCAGAGGTGTGTGTGGTGTGTGAGGCAGAGGTGTGTGTGTGTGTGTGTGTGTGTGAGAGGCAGAGGTGTGTGTGTGTGTGTGTGTGAGAGAGGCAGAGGCGTGTGTGTGTGTGTGAGAGAGGCAGAGGTGTGTGTGTGTGTGTGGTGTGTGTGAGAGGCAGAGGTGTGTGTGTGTGAGAGGCAGCGGTGTATGTGTGTGTGTGTGTGTGAGAGGCAGAGGTGTGTTGTGTGTGTGTGTGTGGTGTGGAGAGAGGCAGAGTGTGTGTGTGTGTGTGTGTGTGTGTGTGTGTGTGAGAGGCAGAGGTGTGTGGTGTGTGTGTGTTGTGTGAGAGGCAGAGGTGTGTGTGTGTGTGTGTGTGTGTGTGTGAGAGCAGAGGTGTGTGTGTGTGTGTGGTGTGTTGTGAGGCAGAGGTGTGTGTGTGAGAGTGGCAGAGGTGTGTGTGTGTGAGAGGCAGAGGTGTGTGTGTGTGTGTGTGTGTGTGTGTGTGTGTGTGTGTGTGTGTGAGAGAGAGAGTGGCAGAGGTGTGTGTGAGAGTGGCAGAGGTGTGTGTGTGTGTGTGTGTGTGTGTGAGAGGCAGAGGTGTGTGTGTGTGTGTGTGTGTGAGAGAGAGAGAGAGTGGCAGAGGTGTGTGTGAGAGTGGCAGAGGTGTGTGTGTGTGTGTGTGAGAGGCAGAGGTGTGTGTGTGTGTGTGTGTGTGTGTGTGTGAGAGGCAGAGGTGTGTGTGTGTGTGTGTGTGTGTGTGTGTGAGAGAGGCAGAGGTGTGTGTGTGTGTGTGTGTGTGTGTGTGTGTGTGAGAGGCAGAGGTGTGTGTGTGTGTGTGTGTGTGTGTGAGAGGCAGAGGTGTGTGTGTGTGTGTGTGTGTGTGTGTGAGAGAGAGGCAGAGGTGTGTGTGTGTGTGTGTGTGAGAGGCAGAGGTGTGTGTGTGTGTGTGTGTGTGTGTGTGAGAGGCAGAGGTGTGTGTGTGTGTGTGTGTGTGTGTGTGAGAGGCAGAGGTGTGTGTGTGTGTGTGTGTGTGTGTGTGTGTGTGTGTGTGAGGCAGAGGTGTGAGTGTGAGTGTGTGAGTGTGTGAGTGTGAGAGTGTGAGAGTGTGAGTGTGAGGTAATCGAGACCCGGTTTCAGATAGGCAGAAACATTACCAGCAGGAAATGTGGCACCATCACAACAGGCTACAATGGTGCGATTTATTTATCTCTGCACCCCCCCCCCCCCCCCCCACCCACCCACCCCCACAAACCCATCTCCTGTACAAAATTACTTTAAGTGCAAAATTCTTAATTCATGGTGCAATTTGCAGAAGTAATAACCATCGACTGTTTGTAAATCAATATATTCATGTGCGGATTATAGCTGATTAAACTCCAGCAACAACCCACTGCACTTTGAGGAGGTCCCTCGGCCTTGGCTGTTGCCAGCCTTAAATAGGCTTTGCAGACTGAGGTGGAGTTTGAACTTGTAGGGTGGAATGGGTAGGTGTGAGGGCGGGGGGAAGGAGAGTGAATTCAAGCCGAGGCTCAATGGTAGCATGCCCCACTCTCAGTCAGAAGGTTATAGGTTTGAGCCTCACTCCAGACATCCCCGGCAAGAGGAGAGGAGAGTTCCGGTCTCTGAATTCTGGGTTGGCACCAGCAGGGTACTTGTGCCCATTGTGAATGGAGTACACCGCCCCCCCCACCCCCCACCCCCCACCCCCCCCCCCACCCACCCAAATGAGCAGGATGTCAGAGCTCTGGCCTCTGAAGACTGGGTTAACATCCAGCGGAGTACATGCGCCCAATGGGAATGGAGTGGTAACACCTCCTCCCCATCACATCTAGCCAGTCCTCCTGGTAAGGAGTTACGAGTCAGGCTAATGACCTGTCCACATCAAAAGGGTCTTGGTGTGGAGATATTCACATTACATGAACTCCCGGCTAATTAAACAGAAGGTGACAAGTGTTACAATCCATATCATTTTATATATTCTGTAACTATGGTGCAAATATTTGATAAATGTTCAACTTTCAAAAAAAGAAAATAGGAAATGATCACAAGAGAATTGAAATTAATATTAAGAACATAAGAAATAGGAGCAGTAGGCAGCCATTTGGCCCTTCGAACCTGCTCCGCCATTCAATAAGATCATGGCTGATCTTCTACCTCTTCTCCACTTTCCTGCACTATCCCCATATCACTTGACTCCCTTAATATTCAAAAATCTATCGATCTCTATCTTGAATATACTCAACGACTGCGTCTCCACAACACATTGTACATATCCACAGGTTTTATTCAGCAATAGAAACAGATTCTCAAAAACCCTTGTACTTTTCTATGTGCAACTCCATTGTTGAAACAAAAATTAAGCTATTTTCCAACAGGGTTTACATCCAGAACATCAATGAGGGCAGAGAATCAAAATTGATCCTTCAGTTATAAAACTACTGCCCTCGATTCACTTGCAGTGGTTGCAAATGTTATTAGTCAAGATTCAGCACATCAAGCAACATCTACGTGCTCAGAGCTGAACTTCAAATGTTGAGTGGTTGCATACCCTCGCCCCCCCAATATTGAAATGTAAGCTGCCAACACTTGGTCAAGTTGTAGCACAGTTCTGGCCTTTAATGCAAGACTAAAAGGTCAGCTCCTACTTTGGCAGAGCAAGTCATTCATCAAGAGAATGTTGACAGGCTCTCCAAGTAGAGTCGCAGGGCAATGCTGAAGTGGAGCCAGAGAGAGAGAGAGATTGGGCTGCCTCTCCCCCTCCCATCTGCCCAACACCACCACCTCACAGATACTGTTGGGTTAGTGTCACCTCAGCTATAGCAGTTAACCCAATAGAAACATAGAAAAATAGGAGCAGGAGTAGGCCAATCGGCCTGGCGAGCCTGCTCCGCCATTCAGTATGATCATGGCTGATCCTCTATCTCAATACCATATTCCCGCTCTCTCCCCATACCCCTTGATGCCTTTTGTGTCTAGAAATCTATCTATCTCCTTCTTAAATATATTCAGTGACTTGGCCTCCACAGCCTTCTGTGGTAGAGAATTCCACAGGTTCACCACCCTCTGAGTGAAGAAATTTCTCCTCATCTCAGTCCTAAATGTCCTGCCCCGTATCCCGAGACTGTGACCCCTCGTTCTAGATCCCCCCCCCAGCCAGGGGAAACATCCTCCCTGCATCCAGTCTTTCTAGCCCTGTCAGAATTTTATACATTTCAATGAGATCCCCTCTCATTCTTCTAAACTCTAGTGAATACAGACCTAGTCGACCCAATCTCTCCTTATACAACAGTCCTGCCATCCCAGGAATCAGTCTGGTGAACCTTCGCTGCACTCCCTCTGTGGCAAGTATATCCTTTCTTAGGTCAGGATAATAGCGATAAATCACTTCATGGAAGATACTCACCACGCCCGCAGTCACCTCACACGGCAAAAAACGACAGAGACATGACTGCGTACTGGCTCAAATGCTTTCATTTGCAGATAAAATGCCTGGAGTGCAGAAGATCGACTTGGAACAATGCACAAACTGGTTTGTGGTTATGAATTAAAAATTCTGAAGCTCTTCAAGACAGAGTGCCTGGTGGCACACCTGGAAGCAGTCTTCGGTCTTCTTATGGAGCTCTACATAACCCCAGCCTGTGTAGAGGTACCATAACCAAAAAACTGACGAAGGGATGAGGCCTGACATTTACACATTGGAGATCTCATGTATTAGTTGAGATAGAGAGATATTATGGGCTGTATTTTGCGACTCCTACGGGCACATACGCACCCATAGGGGCCGTGCAAGTTCCGGGTTTAGGCATGCGAAGCGCATGAGCTAAAACCCGGCAATTGCGATGTCAAGAATTCTCTTGACCGATCCTCCGCATCCCCGGGAGAAGGGCCTCTGCGAGTAGAGAGTTGCGCTATTTGCCCAACTTCCGCCCGCTGAATGCCCGTGAAATTCTTACGCCTGGTAAAAGCAGGTGTCAGGCCTGCTTTTATCAGCATAAGAGTTGTAAAAAAAAAATTGAAAAATAAAATGTTATCACTCATTTATACATTAAAAACTATCCAATAAGCTAAGTTTATTTTTTTCTAAAAAAAAAATTCAAAAAATTAAATTTGATTAAAATATTTAATTAAATGGCATTTTCATTAATTTTAAATATGTAATAAAAAAACAATTATTTCATGTGTTCGTGTATTTTTTAAAGTGATACCCATTCATACTTATGGGAGCATAAGTACGAATGGTGTTTCCCTTCTTTGAAAGGTTGGGCCAGCCCACATGAACCATGGGGCGCTTGCAAACCACATGCGCCCCTGGGAGATGTGGGCCTCTGCCCTCGGGTACCCGGAGAGGCCCAGGAGTGCAAGTCTCCATACCTCCCCGGGCCACCTGGTAATTTCGTAGATTTTTTTTTAAAAAACAGATCAGAGGCAATTTTGAGCCAATATACAGGAAACTTTTGTTTATCCGGCACCCAAATATCCGGAATTCTCGCTTAACCGGCAAAAATCATCCTCCGAAAACTCCTCTCAAATAACCGGCAATGTTGCCGAGTCGCAGTCGAGTCTCCGCGAACGCCGAGTACTCCGAAAACTCCTCTCAAATAACCGGCAATGTTGCCGATCCCGAGTCCGAGTCCGAGTCCGCGAACGCCGATTTAGTCAGTAGGGGTAGTTTTCAAAAGTACCCAAATACTGTATACTGCACATTTCTTGATTTATTTATTTATTTTTGTTA